>CAUYLG010019632.1:0-42821 GCA_963573385.1 Cacajao melanocephalus
TAATGTCACCGGGTGGTTTTTTTTTGGCACTGGCCCCCATGCTTGGGAACCCAGGGGTTCATTGTCTATGTAAAAAAAACAACTCAATTAAAAAAAAAAAAAAAAAAAAAAAACAGGCCACAGAAAAGTCTTCGTTGTAAAAAGAGAAGGGCAATTTTTATTTTTATCTTTCTCTTTTATCTTTTATCTTCTGGCTGTGTTAAAACAGACCTCATACTGAGTTAGACTTCCAGCTTATACACAGAGGGGATAGCAGTACACTTAACCAGTAGCAGGTACCCATTCCCCTTGGGGAGCCTTGGTCGATACTCGGGCCAAATCTGTTTTAAAATATTTCCAGTGTTGCCCCTGGTCAGCAACAGGGTCGGAAGTAAGTCCCCAGGGCCTGGTTCATGTTTTGTGAACAGAGATTCCATGTGCCTTTTAGGATGAACAAGAGGAAGAAGAAGCAGCCAGCCAGAAACTTGCTCTACAGAAAGCCAAAGAGGTGGCGGAAGTGAGTCCTCTGTCGGCGGCTAACATGTCCATCGCTGTGTAAGTGCCCCAAATCCCTGGATGCCACCCCAGCTCCTCAGCCTCCACACTCTCCCAGGCAGAGATTTGGGAAGGTGTCAGGGTGGTCCTTGACAGAACTGAGCTTTAGGAAGAGATACTTCTTGTCCTTCCACCTGCTTTCACTCAGTAAACATTTAGTTAGCAGCTGTTATGTACCCAGCACTATTCTCACTTCTGGAGATACAGTATTAACAAGGAGAAAACAAAAATCCCACCTGTGTGTAGCAGTTCCGGCAAGGGAGAAAGTCAATAAATGAGATAAATCAAGTATGTATTGTGATAGAAGGTGATGGGGCCAGGCGCGGTGGCTCACGCCTGTAATCCCAGCACTTTGGGAGGCGAAGGCAGCCAGATCACGACATCAAGAGATCAAGACCATCCTGGCCAACATGGTGAAACCCCGTCTCTACTAAAAATACAAAAAATTAGCCGGGCGTGGTGGTGCGCGCCTGTAGTCCCCGCTGCTCGGGAGGCTGAGGCAGGAGAATTGCTTGAAACCAGAAAATGGAAGTTGCAGTGAGCCGAGATTGTGCCACTGCACTACAGCCTGACAATAGAGCAACACTCTGTCTCAAAAGAAAAAAAAATTAAAAAAGAAGGTGATGGAACTACAGAGAAGGTAGGGAGGGAAATAGGAAATGATGGGAGTGAAGAGAGCTGTCATTTTAAACAAAGCTGTCAGGGAAGGCATCACCTAGAACAGGTGTCCCCAACTCCTGGCCTGTGGACTGGTTCGAGTCCAAGGCCTGTTAGGAAGCAGGCGGCACAGCAGGAGGTGAACAGTGGGCACGCGAGCATTACGGCCTGAGCGCCACCTGCTGTCAGATCAGAGGCAGCATTAGATTCTCGTAGGAACGCGAGCCCTGTTGTGAACTCTGCACGTAGGGGAGGACCATTTGAGGCTGGAAGTTCAAGAGGACCCTAGGTTGCCTGCTCCGTATGAGAATCTAAAGCCTGATGATCTCAGGTGAAACAGTTTTATCCCAAAACCACCCCCTACACCTGGGTCTGTGGAAAAACTGCCTTCCACAAAACTGGCCCCGGGTGCCAAAAAGGCTGGGGGCTGCTCACCTAGAAGGTTACATGGCCTGAAGGAGGTGAGGTAGGAGCCATGGGGGGCCTGGGGAAGAGCATCCCAGGCAGAGGGAACAGCATAGGCGAAGGCTGTGAGGCAGGAACGTGCCTGATGTGAAGGAGGCCTATGTGACTGGAATCAAATAGTAAGTGTGGGAAGGTGAAGGCAACGAGGTGACAGGCAGCTTACACAGGGCCCTGGACCTTGCGGGTCAGGGGGAGGACTTGGCTTTTGCCCCTAGGTAGGTGGGAGCCGTGGAGGGTTCTTGAGCAGAGGAGGCCAGGCCCTGACTCAGATGCTCACAGGCTCCTTGTAGCATCCAGTGGGGAGCAGAGGGTGGCGGGCAGGAGTGGGAGTCAGGCTGAGATGCGGGTTAGCCCGCGTCATCCGTCCGAGCTGTAGTGCCTAGCAGTGCCCTAAGGCCTGTGACCTGCCCCCTTGCAGGAAAGAGCAGCAGAAGAATCAAAAGCCAGCCAAGTCCGTGTGGGAGCAGCGGACTAGTGAGATGCGAAAGCAGAACCTGCTGGCCAGCCGGGAGGCCCTGTACAACGAAATGGACCCGGACGAGCGCTGGAAGGCCGCCTACACCCGGCACCTGCGGCCGGACATGAAGACGCACCTGGACCGGCCGCTGGTGGTGGACCCGCAGGAGAACCGCAACAACAACACCAACAAGAGCCGGGCGGCCGAGCCCACGGTGGACCAGCGCCTCGGCCAGCAGCGCGCCGAGGACTTCCTCAGGAAACAGGCCCGCTACCACGACCGGGCCCGGGACCCCAGCGGCTCGGCGGGCCTGGACGCACGGAGGCCCTGGGCGGGCAGCCAGGAGGCCGAGCCGAGCCGGGAGGGACCCTACGGCCGCGAGTCGGACCACCACGCCCGGGAGGGCGGCCCGGAGCAGCCCGGGTTCTGGGAGGGCGAGGCCGAGCGGGGCAAGGCCGGGGACCCGCACCGGAGGCACGCGCACCGGCAGGGGGGCAGCCGGGAGAGCCGCAGCGGGTCCCCACGCACGGGCGCGGACGGGGAGCCCCGACGGCACCGCGCGCACCGCAGGCCCGGGGAGGACGGCCCCGAGGACAAGGCGGAGCGGAGGGCGCGGCACCGCGAGGGCAGCCGGCCGGCCCGGGGCGGCGAGGGCGAGGGCGAGGGCCCCGACGGCGGCGAGCGCAGGAGGCGGCACCGGCACGGCGCTCCGGCCACCTACGAGGGGGACGCGCGGAGGGAGGACAAGGAGCGGAGGCATCGGAGGAGGAAGTAAGTGGAGGCGACCTCGAATCCGGAGAATGACCGTGGCGATCGTCATGGCAACGAAGTGGCGAGTGCTGTGCGTGTTCTTACAAAAATGTATTATGAAATGCCGTCTTTGGCCCGGGCGCGGTGGCTCACGCCTGTCATCCCAGCACTTTGGGAGGCCGAGGCGGGTGGATCACGAGGTCGGGAGTTCAAGACCAGCCTGGCCAACGTGGGGAAACCCCATCTCTACAAAAAATGCAAAAATTGGCTGGCTGTGGAGGCTGGCGCCTATAATCCCAGTTACTTGGGAGGCTGAGGCAGGAGAATCGCTTGACCCCGGGGAGGTGGAGGTTGCAATGAGTCGAGATCGTGCCATTGCACTCCAACCTGGGCGACAAGAGTGAGACTCCAACACAAAAAAAAAAAAAAAACATGCTGTATTTGGCCAGGCGCAGTGGCTCATGCGTGTAATCCCAGCAGTTTGGGAGGCCGAGGTGGACAGATCACCTGAGGTCAGGACCTCATCATGGCGGTCTCGAACAGCTAGCTAACATGGTGAAACCCTGTCTCCACTAAAAATACAAAAATTCGTGGTCCGCCTGTAATCTCAGCTACTCAGGAGGCTGAGGCGGGAGATTTGCTTGAACCTGTGAGGTGGAGGTTGCAGTGAGCTGAGATCATGCCACTATACTCCAGCCTAGGCAGCAGAGCAAGACCCTGTATCCAAAAAAAAGAAAAAAGAAAAAGCACCAGGTGGCTCTATTTTTTTTTTTGTTTTTTAGTTTTTGGGTTTTTTTGGTTTCTTTGACACAGGGTGTCACTTTGTGGCCCAGGCTGGAGTGCAGTGGCACAATCATAGCTGATGGCAGCTTCCACCTCCTGGGCTCAAGCCATCCTACCACCTCAGCCTCCCAAGCAGCTGGGACCACAAGCATGTGCCACCATGCCTGGCTGACTTTTGTAGAGACAGTGTTTGGTAGGGACAGGGTTTCACTGTGTTGCCCAGGCTGATCTCAAACTCCTGAGCTCTTGCTCAAGCATTCTGCCTACCTTAGAATTAAAAGGAGAGGCCGAGCATGTTGGCTTACGCCTATAATCCCAGCACTTTGGGAGACTAAGGCAAATAGGTCACGGGTAAAGAGATCGAGACCATCCTGGCCAACATGGTGAAACCCCGTCTCTACTAAAAATACAAAAATTAGCTGGGTGTGGTGGTGCATACTTGTAGTCCCAGCTACTCGGGAAGCTGAGGCAAGAGAATGGCTTGAACCCGGGAGGCAGAGGTTACCGTGAGCTGAGATTGCGCCACTGCACTCCAGCCTGGCAAGAAAGTGAGACTGTGTCTCAAAAATAATAATAATAATAATAATAATTAAAGGGAGAGCAGAGTTTCAGAGCTCTGGATGCAGTGGGATGTGGTGGCTCATGCCTATAATCCCAATACTTTGGGAGGCCGAGGTGGGAGGATCGTTCGAGACCAGCCTGTGCAACATAGCTAGACCTCGTCTTTTAAAAATAAAGAAAAATGTGAAAAAGCTTTTGAGGCATCTTCCAGGCCAGCCCCTTATCCATTCAGAACCAGCATCCTCTTTTTCATAATGATATTTTGTGATACTTTCTAGAAGATGCTATAGTGATTCTGCACATCGGGATTCAACAACTTACCCTAAAATAGACATTATAGATATTGTCCCATTACAAATTAACCTGTTCTTGGTCCTCTTTTTTACCATCAGGGCATAATATTGATTTTTTTTAATGATGGGTTTAAGTGGTCCTGTTGTATGACATATAAGCCAGGCCAGCACTTCTCAAAATTGAACGTGCATGTGAATCCCCAGGGATCTTGTTAAAACACATATTGTAATTTGGCAGGGCTAAGGACTCAGTGGAGCCTGAGATTCTGCATTTGTCATGAGCTCCCAGGCGAGACTGAGACTGCTGGTCCAGGGACCATATTTTGAGTAATGAGACTCTAGAGGACAGTGAAGTAATTCTGATAGGTACACCCATACACAAAATCACCATGAATTGACAGGCACAAATGATGGAGGACTCTGGGTTGTGTGGATAATTCAAACCGCAAGAGGGAAGTTGCCAGCAGTATCAAGATATTCCACAATGGTGAACGCCTCTTGGTCAAGTTCCATGTGTGAAAGAGTCTAGTTTTTCTTCCATGTATTTAATAGTTGCATTTCAGGAACATGCAAAAAATATTTTGTGTTCTTACGAAAAACAGAGTTAGTTTTAAACTAAAGGCACAGGATCTGGTGCAGTGGCTCCCACCTGTAATCCCAGTGCACTGGGAGTCTGAGGAAGGAGAATCACTTGAGGCCAGGAGTTCAAGACCAACCTGGGCAACATAAGGAGACCTCCCCTCCATCTCCACAAAAGAATTTTTTTTTTTAATTAGCCAAGTGTAGTGGCAGGTGCCTGGAGTTCCAGCTACTTAGAAAGCTGTAGCAGGAGGATTGATTGAGCCCAGGAGTCCAGGAATACAGTGAGCTATGATTATGCCACTGCATTCCAACCTGGGCAACAGAACAAGACCTTGTCAAAAAAAAAAAAAAAAAGAAAAGAAAAAGAAACTAAAAGCACAGGTAATTACAAGCAAGATTGTTCACCTCTTTGAGGGACATTAGAAAGTCATGAAGAGGAAAAGATAAGTCTTTCCCATATTAGACTGACCTGTACATGGTAGGGTATTTAGTATACCTGCCTCCCATTCACTAAGTGCCCACAGTGCCCCTCAATCGTTATGTTATTAGGTTTCCACACAGTTCTACCACACCCTCCTGAAAACCATTGTTCTAGGTCATTCTTTCTTCTATGGGTTTATTCATTCATTCAGTTAGTACTTCCTAAGTGCCTACCGTATTCTAAGCTCATGATGTGAGTTTAGTCAGATAACTGCAAGTAAAGTGGTCTGAGGCATTCTGAGAAATATGACCGAGAAGCTTCTCCCAGGATCTCAGGGCAGGTTTCCAGAGGAGCAATCTGAGAAGGGAATAGTGTTTCAGGCTAACAACAGCATGTGCGAAGGCCCCAGGGTGGACTAGAAGGAGGCCAGTTTGAAGGACATGAATATTGACGAGAAAGTGACAGACAAAGAAATTAAAGGGGTATGGATGAGACTCTGGGGCTGTCAGTCACTCAGGGGAATGAGGGGTCAGAAAGGGAGTCTGGGTGGAATAAAGCGTTTACCACAGCACTCCATATGTAGTAAAGATCAATGAACAGCCAGGTACAGGCCAGGCGTGGTGGCTCACGCCTGTAATCCCAGCACTTTGGGAGGCTGAGATTGCGCCACTGCACTCCAGCCTGGCAAGAGAGTGAGACTCTGTCTCAAAAATAATAATAATAATTAAAGGAAGAGCAGAGTTTCAAAGCTCTGGACGCAGCAGAATGTGGTCGCTCATGCCTATAATCTCAGCACTTTGGGAGGCCAAGGTGGGAGGATCACATGAGGTCAGGCAGATCACATGAGGTCAGGGGTTCAAGGCCAGCCTGGCCAACATGGCAAAACCCCATCTCTACTAAAAATACAAAAAATTAGCTGGGTGTGGTGGGCACCTGTAATCCCAGCTCGTCAGGAGCCTGAGGCACGAGAATCACTTGAACCTGGGAGGCAGAGGTTGCAGTGAGCTGAGATCACACCACCGCACTCCAGCCTGGGTGACAGAATGAGATTCTATCTCAAAAAAAAAAAAAAAAAAAAAAAAGCCAGGTACAGTGGTATGTACCTGTCATCCCACCTACCCAGGAGGCTGAGGCAGGAGGATTGCTTGAGCCCAGAACTTCAAGACCAGCCTGAGCATTTAAAGAATGGGAGGCCAGTATACTAAGTGCCCTACCATGTACAAGACAGTCTCATACAGAAAGAATTATCCTTTCCTCTTCATGACCTTCTCATGCTCCTCACACAGGTGAAAAATTTTGCTTGTAATTATCTGTGCCTTTGTTTCTTTGTTTAGGATTTTTTTTTTTTGAGACAGGATCTTGCTCTGTTGCCCAGGTTGGATTGCAGTGGCATTGGTCATTTGAGAGATGAGCAAGATGTCATCTCTAAAACAAAGACCAATGATTATTAATTACTCTTGCTATTATTTTCCCACCTCAGCCTCCTGAGTAGCTGGGAATGCAGGCGTGCACAACCATGCCTGGCTCATCTTTTGTATTTTTTGTAGAGACAGGGTTTTGCCACGGTGCCAAGGCTGGTCTCCAACTCCTGGGTTCAAGTGATCTTCCCACCTCAGCCTCCCAAAGTGCTGGGATTACAGGAGTGAGCTACCTTGCCAGGCCAATCATATGTCTTTCCTTTTTGCTCACTTTGTCTTTTCCTCATTCCTACCTTCATCTCTCCTTCCATGGCTCACTCCACTGAAAAGTAGACTGATGCACCTTCTATTTCATATAATTCGATGGCTGCTGGCCCCGGATCCCCCATACCAGGTGGCCAAGCCCAGTGGGCCTGCAGGGTGGACAGAATGAGGGTGGAACTTTCCCAGACTCTCAGCAAAAATCTGTGGAGGACAGAGCTGCTGCCTCTCCCTGGCAGCCAGGCAGTGCCTCCTCCAGGCCTGTCTGGGTGCAAAGGGAACTTCTGCCAAGAACGACCTGCTCCACCCTAGAATTTTTATCTCTGCTGTTCGCATCCTAATGCCACCTGCATCCATCGCCATGACAACCCACTCCCCAAAAGGAACAGGAAGAGAGATGCTGGACTTTTTTTTTTTTTTTTTGAGACGGAGTGTCGCTCTGTGACCCAGGCTTGAGTGCAATGGCACAATATCTGCTCACTGCAACCTCCGCCTCCTGGGTTCAAGCAATTCTCCTGCCTTAGCCTCCTAAGTAGCTAGGATTACAGGTGCCCGCCACCACACCCGGCTGATTTTTGTATTTTTAGTAGAGACGGGGTTTCACCATCTTGGCCAGGCTGGTCTTGAACTCCTGACCTCCTGATCCACCCACCTCGGCCTCCCAAAGTGCTGGGATTGCAGGCGTAAGCCACCGCGCCTGGCAATGCTGGACTTTTGAGTTCCACAGTTAAGCCTGCATGGGGGCAGGGGTGCTTAATTCTTTAGCACTCTAATTCTTACGGAACCCCCAATAGGCCCTAGTTTCTTTGTTGTTGTTTGTTTGTTTGTTTGCTTGCTTGCTTTTAGAAACAGTCTTGCTCTGTTATCAAGGCTGGAGTACAGCAACACAATCATAGCTCACTGTAGCCTCAAACTCCTGGACTCAAATTATCTTCCCACCTCAGCCTCCCAAGTAACTGGAACTACAGTCTCATGCAACCTCCCCCAGCTTTGTTTCTTTATCTCTCTCTTTTTTTTTTTTTTTTTGTAGACATGGGGCCTCACTGTGTTGCCCAGACTGATCTCAAACTCCTGGGCTCAAGCGATTTTCCTTCATCAGCCTCCCAAAGTGCTAGGATTACAGGCGTGAGCCGCTGTACAAAGCCACCCCATTAAAGCGTCTAAAACCGGAAAGCCCAGTTCAGCTGTTTTCCAGCTGGGTAACACTGGGCAAATAAGTTTTCCTCTCTGAACTTCTGTCTCCTCCTCTGTAACATGGGGCTGATCGCTACACTCATCTCAGACGGTGGCGGTTGCAGGGATGAAATGAGTTAATACGTGAAGTCCTTAAGATGGTGGGGTGGGGACATGAGGAAATGAGCAATAAACAGGGGTTGCTGTTATTATCACCCCTGCATAATCTGATCTTGGGGTCTGAGCGTGCCCCAGGCAAGGTGTCCGCCGCCCTCTGCAGAAGGATGCCAAAGTGATTAGCTGGCGCAAGAACGCCGTGCAGAGCAGGTGTTATGCAACTGGCCGCCTATTCCAGGCAGAGACGATGCCAGATCCCCAGGGGGAAGGGGGAAGGGGTCCAGCTTCAAAGTTCTCTGCACCTTTTGAGTTCTCCTTGGAGACACTTTGGAAATGAGACCTTCTGGAAGTTGATATTAGGCCTCTGCAGGCTGAGCTTGTTAAAATTTCCCAACAAACAGCTAACAGAAACTCTGTGAGCGGGGAGAACAAGAGCAAACATTTGCAGATCCTTTTCCATCCACTCCCGGCAGAGGGCGCTCCTCTGAGAAAATGCCCCCAAGAGTTTAGGTTCTCTTTGAAATTGTAACTTTACTGGGCCTGCTTTTTGGTAGGGATGTCTCTCTTTCTCTTAAATGTGTATCTATACAGGGACAGGTGTAATCACACCTGTAATTCCATCACTTTGGGAGGCCGAGGCAGGTGGATCACTTGAGCTCCAGAAGTCCAACACCAGCCTGACCAACATAGTGAGACCCTGTCTCTACAAAAATTAATAAAAATAACCAGGCATGGTGGCATGTACCCGCAATCCCACCTACTCAGGGTGGGAGGATTGCTTGAGCCCAGGACTTAAAGGTTGCAGTGAGCCACGATCACACCACTGCACTGCAGCCTGGGCAACAGGGCAGAACCCTGTCTCTTAAAAAAAATTATTACACACACACACACACCATACAGATGATGAGAAAATACTCTCAGTCAGGTTTTCATATTATACACATCTCAAAAAGCATCACGGCTGGGCGTGGTGGCTCACGCCTGTAATCAATCTCAGCACTTTGGGAGGCTGAGGTGGGCAGATCAAGAGGTCAGGAGTTCGAGACCAGCCTGGCCAACATGGTGAAACCCCGTCTCTACTAAAAATACGAAAATCAATGGGGTGTGGTGGCACGTGTCTGTAGTCCCAGCTACTCAGGAGGCAGAGACAAGAGATTCACTTGAACCCGGGAGGCGGAGGTTGCAGTGAACCGAAATCATGCCACTGCACTCCAGAGTGACGCTTCATCTCAAAAAAAAGCAAAAAGGCATCACAAGCAGGTTAGAATTAGGAATTTTTTTGTGGACTGTCTAAGATGTTGGGGAAACATTGGTTTAGAATTTACCTCGTTTAGGCCAGGCCTGTAATCCTAGCACTTCGGGAGACCAAGGCCAGCGGATCCCTTGAGGCCAGGAATTTTAGCCTGGCCCACGTGGAGAAATCCCATCTCTACTAAAAATATTTTTTGAAAAAAATAGCTGATGTAGTGGCACATGCCTGTAGTTCCAGCTACTCTGGAGGCTGAGGCAGGGGAATCGCTTGAACCTGGGAGGCAGAGGTTGCAGTGAGCCAAGATCCTGCCACTGCACTCCAGCCTGGGCTACAGAGTGAGACTGTCTCAGAGAAAAAAAAAAACTATTTATTAAATAGTTTTAAATTATATATATATGTGTGTATGTGTGTGTGTGTGTGTGTTACAAAACAAGTGATCTTTGTATGTTTCCAAAATATAACAGCAGGACAGGCGTAGAATAGATGTTCCCATTGCCAAAGGTCAAAATGACAAGGGATAAAGAGGTCACCAGTCCTAAGGAAGTGCTAAATCCAGCACGACAAATCCCATTAGGTTTCAAGGCCTGAGAATAATCCTCAGTGACTCTCAGCTCATTAACATACTTAGTTCTCAGAGCCAGACTCAATGAGGTTACCACCCCCATGTTATGGGTCAGGAACTGGGGCTAAGTAACTCACTGGAGATTATGTGGCAGAGAAGTTCTAGGGTCATCGCTTCAGTCTCCAGGATGTGCAGAAGATTCTACTCCTGCTATCCCAAATTTTTAAATGAGGGAACCAAGGCTCAGAGAGGTTAAGCAAACCACACAGGGTTGCACAGCTGGTGACGTTGCCAAGGCTTCGCCAGGTGTGTAGGGACTCATACCTGTAATCCCAGCGTTTTAGGAGGCTGAGGCAAGAGGATCACTTAAGCCCAGGAGTTTGACACCAGCCTGGGATATAGTGAGACCTCATCTCTACAAAAAGAAAAATTAGGCCAGGCACAGTGGCTCATGCCTGTAATCCCAGCACTTTGGGAGGCCGAGGCAGGTGGATCGCCTGAGGTCGGGAGTTCAAGACCAGCCTGATCAACACAGAGAAACTCCGTCTGTACTAAAAATACAAAAACAGCTGGGCATGGTGGCGCCTGCCTGTAATCCCAGCTACTCAGGAGGCTGAGGCAGGAGAATTGCTTGAACCCGGGAGGCGGAGGTTGCAGTGAGCCAAGATGGTGCCATTGCACTCCAGCCTGGGCAACAAGAGTGAAACTGTGTCTCAAAAAAAGTAAAAAAAAAAAAAAGAAAAATTAAAAAGTTAGCCATGCATGGTGGCATGCACCTGTAGTCCCCAGCTACTCGGGAGGCTGAGGTGGGAGGATTGCCTGAGCCTGGGAGATGGAGATTGCAGTGAGCTGAGATTGCGCCACTGCAGTACAACCTGGGTGATAGAGGGAGACCCTATCTAAAAAAAAAAAAAAAAAAAAGACATTGCTGAGATTCGAACCCAGGTCAGCCTGTCTTCTGAAATGTCACTGTATGACCCACTCACGAAACTGAGAAGGGCAGAAAGTTGCTTGGACCTGCCCATTTCCCATGTGGTCTCAGAGAAACGGTGGAACTGCCCCAGCTGCTCCTTCCGGGAAGTATTCATAGAAGCATCCCACTTACCTACTTTGGTCTGAAAATAAATTAGCTTGTCTCTCTGCTGCTTGCTAAAAACACCATGGATTTTTGCAAGTTAAAATGTGAAAAGAAAATGAGGAACATGATGCTGGTGGTTGAACCAGTGGGAAGCCCTCTAGGGAAAGCCAGCCTATCTATCTGTCTATCTATTTATTATTTTCAGGTAGACTTGTGGGAAAGCAGGGCTGTGTATTCCAGGGGTCAGTAGTCCGGAAGGCATCAGATGGGCTATTGAGTGAGTCTCTGTCCACGTGCAGATGGCAGGGGACAGGGCCCAAGTGTCCATGGCTTGGAGAGGCAGGGGTTGATGGGAGGTCTGAGGCAGTGGGATCTCTCCTAGGGCCTCAGTATCCTCATCTGGATAATGGGGGCATTCTGGCCAGGCACAGTGGCTCATGCCTATAATTCTGGCACTTTGGGAGGCTAAGGTGAGTGAGTCACTTGAGGCCAGGAGTTCAAGATCAGCCCGGGCAACATGGCAAAACCCCACCTCTATTGAAAATAGAAAAACTAGCTGGACGTGGTGGTCCGCGCCTGTAATCCCAGCCATTCGGGAGGCTGAGGCATGAGAATCACTCAAACACGGGAGGCAGAGGTTGCAGTGAGCCGAGATCCTTCCACTGCACTCCAAACTGGGAACAGAGTGAGACTGTCGCAGAAAAAAAAGAAAAGAAAAGAAAATGGGGGTATTTGTTGTCATTTGACAATAAGTTACCCAACATCAACTGTGTGAGAGACCCTGTACTAGGCAGTGAAAACTCAGCAGTGAATAAGAAACTTAAAAACAGGCTGGGCATTGTGGCTTAATGCTTGTAACCCCAACATTTTAGGAGGCTGAGGAGGAAGAATCCCTTGAGCCCAGGAGTTCGAGACCAGCCTGGGCAACATAGTGAGACGCCAGTCTCTACAAAAAATTTTTAAATGAGCCACTTGTGGTGGCGTGAGCCTGTAGTCTCAGCTACCTAGAGGCTAAGATAAGAGCATCACTGGACCCCAGAAGCTGCAGTAAGCTATGATCCTGCCACTGCACTCCAGCCTGGGCAACAGAGTGAGACCCTGTCTGAAAAAAAAAAAAAAAAAAGGCTGGGCACAGTGACTCATGCCTGTAATCCCAGAACTTTGGGAGGCCCAGGAAGTGGATGACTTGAGGTCGGGAGTTCGAGACCAGCCTAGCCAACATGGTGAAACTCCATCTCTACTAAAAATACAAAAAATTATCCAGGTGTGGTGGCGGGTGCCTATAATCCCAGCTACTCAGGAGGCTGAGGCAGGAGAATGGCTTGAACCTGGGAGGCGGAGGTTGCAGTGAGCCGAGATCGTACCACTGCACAACAGAGCAAGGCTCCATCTCAGGAAAAAGAAAGAAGAAATAAGATGTCGGGGATTTGTGGAAAGCTGTCCACAGACACATGAAGGTCTTGATCTCTGAGCAAGAATTGAACAGGCCCCTCTGAATTCCAGGTGCTGCGGGGATCTGGGACACGACTTCTCCATGACCAAATTGTACCCTTTCCTTTTCTTTGTGACAGAGTCTCACTGTGTCACCCAGGCTGGAGTGCAGTGGGGTGATCATGGCTCATTGCAGCCTTAGCTTCCTGGGCTTAGGCAGTCCTCCTGCCTGAGCCTCCCAGGTAGCTTGAACTACAGGCACACAGCACCACGCTTGTAAATTTATGCAATTTTTTTGTAGAAATGGGGCAGGTCTTGAACTCCTGGCCTTAAGCGGCCCTCCTGCCTCGGCTTCCCAAAGTGCTAGGATTACAAGCGCGAGCCACTTCGCCCAGCCCGAGTGGTGCGCTTGAAAGATGGAATCTCAGCTAGGATCCCGAGCTGTTGGCCTTTCTCCTAACTCAGGTGTTGGTTCTTTTTCATTCACTTACCTTCCTCAGAGAGAACCAGGGCTCTGGGGTCCCTGTGTGTGGCCCCAACCTGTCAACCACGCGGCCAATCCAGCAGGACCTGGGCCGCCAAGACCCACCCCTGGCAGAGGACATTGACAACATGAAAAACAACAAGCTGGCCACGGCGGAGTCGGCCGGTCCCCACGACAGCCTCGGCCACTCCGGCCTGCCCCAGAGCCCGGCCAAGATGGGAAACAGCACCGACCCCGGCCCCACGCCGGCCGGCCCTGCCATGGCCACCAACCCCCAGAACGCCGCCAGCCGCCGGACGCCCAACAACCCGGGGAACCCGTCCAACCCCGGCCCCCCCAAAACCCCCGAGAACAGCCTTATCGTCACCAACCCCAGCGGCACCCAGACCAATTCAGCTAAGACTGCCAGGAAACCCGACCACACCACCGTGGACATCCCCCCGACCTGCCCACCCCCCCTCAACCACACCGTTGTGCAAGGTGAGACCCTACGCCCTCACACGTCGCCGGGCAGGGGGACCCGGTGCCCCTGCAGCCAGAGGCTCTGCTGAGTGACCACCCTGGACTGTGACCCCATATCTCCAGCCTCGGTTTCCTTCCCTGGAAAATGGGCATAGGTATAGCTTCCTACCCTAGAGGGCCGTGGAGGGTTCAGTGAGATCTTCTGTGCGCTGTGCCTGGCACAGGGACGTGTTGAATCGGGTTCGTGATATCTCCTACGTCCTTCTTTCCCTTCAGGGAGCCAGGAAGCCGCCCCATTTGAGGAACAATGGGGTTCTTTGATGGAAGCTTGAGGGGGGTCAGGTGATTGATTCTGTCGGCCCAGCACTGTCCAAAAGAAACGTAACACAGGGCACATGCATACGCCCATTTAAACTTTCTTGTCACCACATTTAAAAAGGGTGAGGTGTGCTGGCTCATGCCTATCATCCCAGCACTTTGGGAGGCCAAGGTAAGAGGACTGCTTAAGCCCAGAAGTTCAAGGCCAGCCTGGGCAACGTAGAGAGATCCCATCTCCACAAAAGAATTTTAAGAATTAGTCGGGTATGGTGGTGCGTGCCTGTAGTCCTATCTACTAGAAGGCAGAGGTGGGAAGATCACTTGAGCTCAGGAGTTCGAGGCAGCAGTGGGCTAGAATTGTGCTAGCGCTCTAGCCTGGGCAACAGAGGGAGATCCTGTCCAAAAAAAAAAGAGGGAGTGAGGGAGGGAGGGAGGGTGGGAGGAAGGAAGGAAGGAAAAAATATAAAAGAAACAGGTGAAATGAACTTTAATCGTTCATTGCATTTAGCCTGAAATGTTATTTATTCAAAATGTTATTTCAGCCTATAATGAATATTTTAAAAATGATTAACAACATACTTTACATTCTCTTATATTCAGTCTTCAACATCTGGTGTTTTTTGTTTGTTTGGTTTTTGGTTTTTGGTTTTTTTTAGAGACACAGTCTGGCTCTGTCGCCCAGGCTGGAGTGCAGTGGTGTGATCTTGGCTCACTGCAACCTCTGCCTCCCGACTTCAAGCAACTCTCAGGCCTTAGCCTTCCAAGTAGCTGGGATTACAGGTGCACGCCACCAGGCCTGGCTCATTTTTTGTATTTTCAGTAGAGACCTGGATTCACCGTGATGCCTAGGCTGGTCTCGAACTTCTGGCCTAAAGTGATCTACCCGCCCCAGCCTCCCAAAGTGCTGAGATTACATGTGTGAGCCCCTCCCCCGGCCTCTGCTGTGTGTTTTTTTCATTTTCAACACATCCTAAATTGGACTCGCCACATTTCAAGGGCCCAGTAGCCACCTGGGGGCAGTAATGACCCTGTGGAATGGTACCGACCTAGACTCCCGAGGGACTGGCAGCTCTTGCCCCTGTGAGATCAGGATCAGAGAAGCACTGAGGAATTTAAAGAAGAACTGCTGCCCATGCGTGGTGGCTCATCCCTGGCATCCCAGCACTTTGGGAGGCCAAGGCAGGAGGATCACTTGAGGTCAGGAGTTCAAGACCAGCCTGGCCAACATGGTAAAACTCCATCTCTACTAAAAATACAAAAATTAGCCAGGCGTGGTGGTGCCTGCCTGCAGTCCCAGGTACTCAGGAAGCTGAGGCAGGAGAATCACTTGAACCCGGGAGGCGGAGGTTGCAGTGAGCTGAGATCACGGCATTGCACTCCAGCCTGAGCAACGAAGTGAGACTCCGTCTCAAAAATCAAAGAAAAAGTGAACTGCTGAGTGGTTTGTGTCTTAAGTTCCTGTAGTGTCAGTTCTGTGTGAGAGATTTTCATGGATTTGCTGGATAAAGGCTTTCCATGGTCCTGAGACCTAAGATCCTAAGATCTTGTCACTGTGCCCATTTTATAGATGTAGGAACTGAGGCTCAGAGAGGCTCAGCTTGCCCGTGGGCACATAAGCAAGCTGGGCTGCAGAATGGAAGCTCCAGAGGCTGGTGGCTCCTCCTCCCCGAATCAAGAGAGGGGTCCTAATGGGGGCAAGCCCTGCGGTTTATGGGAGGTATCAGTATTTCCATCTGTTCAGTGGGTCTCTCTACCTGCCTCCAAGTGAGAGTGTGAAGGTCCAAGAAGGATGGGGCAGGTCTGTGTTAAGATCCCGCAAGGTCTCCACACACTCAAGGCTACGGAGTAGGGGAGAGCAGGCTCTCGGGGGCCAGGCCGCCTGGGTTCCAAATGCCAGCTCTGCCGCTGCCCGCTCTGTGACCTTAGACAAGTCACTTTACTTCTCTGTGCCTCCATTTCCTCATCTGTAAAGGGGGGATCCGAATATATCAACCTCAAGGCCATGCGAGGGTTTAGTGATGTCATGAGATGCCTGGTATACAGCAGGCACTTTATAGATGTCAGCCACTTCTTGCCTGCCCTGGGAGTACAAGGAGTTCCCAGAGACTTGTGGGAAATTGTGGAGGGCGCCCTGTGTTGGTTCTTGTCCCAACAGTGAACAAAAACGCCAACCCAGACCCACCATCAAAAAAAGAGGAAGAGAAGAAGGAGGAAGAGGAAGATGACCGTGGGGAAGACGGCCCTAAGCCGATGCCTCCCTATAGCTCCATGTTCATCCTGTCCACAACCAACCCGTGAGTATGGCCCCCAGCAAGGGCAGCGGGGCCTGGGGCTCCCACCAGGGTGGCGGAAGTCAGGCCAGAGAGAGGGCAGTGGGTGAGCGTTGACCACCATGAGTCCAAGGGGACCTCTGAACAAGTTGGAAACGGATGCCCCTTCTTTAAGTCACATACGATGATTTGTCACAGCATACTGACTTTGTTGGAAGAGACCCCCTTCTTGCCAGCCACTAGAAAATCATTGTCATAAATACCCAAATCTACGTTGTCTGTGATACAAGAGGCACCCTCCCCCAGCCGGGCGCAGTGGCTCACGCCTGCAATCCCAGCACTTTGGGAGGCTGAGGCGGGAAGATCACAAGGTTAGGAGTTCGAGACCACCCTGACCAATATGGTGAAACCCCATCTCTACTACAAATACAAAAATTAGCCGGGTGTGGTGGCACACGGCTGTAGTCCCAGCTACTCGGGAGGCTGAGGCAGGAGAATTGCTTGAACCTGGGAGGTGGAGGTTGCCATGAGCCGAGATCGTACCACTGCACTCCAGCCTGGCAACAGAGCAAGACTCCATCTCAAAAAAAAAAAAAAGAGAGAGAGACACCCCTCCCACTTAGAAATGGCTGACTTAGGTCGGGTGCGGTGGCTCACACCTGTAATCCAAGCACTTTGGAGGCCAAGGCGGGCGTATCACCTGAGGTCGGGAGTTCAAGACCAGCCTGACCAACATGGTGAAACCCCATTTTAAAAAAAAGAAGAAAAAAGAAATGGCTGACTTTTGCAGTACACAGCCTAAACAAGAGCACATGGCAGCCCTGAGACCTGAACTCTGTTCCTAACCTTGGCTCTGTAAGGGTTTAGATTCTGGGCAGATGGTCTCTGAGTCCCCTGACTTTCTGTCTTGGCCATCTTTGAAATGGATAGATTATTTAGGGGAGAAATTGTTCCCTTGAATGTCATGGTAGCTCATAGGTTGTCTTAGAATTGACTGTCTCCCAAGGATACGTCTTGAAAGCCTGACCCCTCAAAATGCTTCTCGACAACGAAGAATCTTGGCAGATGAAATGCGGGGGGGCAGCAGCTTTCTATAACCTGCCTCTTGGCAACTCACCCTGGGTAGTAATAAATAAAAATAATTTTAAAGTACTTTTTTATTTGGTTGACTTATCTATTTTACTAAAGAAACGCTTATGTGGTGTTTACTCGGTGCCGGGCACTATTCTGAGTGCCTTAAAAATTTTTTTTAATTTATCTGGGATCATTACTATGCTTAGCTCCATTTGACAGTTGAAAAAACTGAAGTCCAGAGAGGTGAATTCACCCGCCCAAGGTCACACAGCAAGGCAGTGGGAGAGCTGCAGTTTGAGCCCAGACACTGGCCCTGGCATCCTTGTTCTTAACTACTCAGTTCTGCTGCCATTCACACAACCTTATGACCTATTTACTGTTGGCTCCACTTAAGAGGTTAACTGGCACATCCCATTGGCAGATTCAAGGCTCTGGTAAGGCCTGCAGTTCTTAATTTCAATAACTAACTTTTTGGAGCCCCTGTCATGAGCCAGGCATAAATTAGCTCTTTTGGGTCTCCCAATTTTGTGAAGTAAACACTAGTATCATGGCCATTTTACAGATGAAGGCACCGAGGCACAGAGAGGACAGGTAACTTGCCCAAGGTCACACCGCTAATTTTTAAATAAAGAAAGAAATCTACTTAAGGCATAGAATCACAGTGTTGTTTGACCCTAGGACATTTTATATTGAAAAGCCTTTTTATCTCCTGCAGATTTAAGGACCGTATTTCTTCAACCCAGCTTGGGAATCAAGATATTTCAAGAGGGTCATTTGGGAGAGATAGGAACTTTGCTAACTAGGGCGTGTGAATGTCTTCTCTCCCCGAGGTCTCCTCTGCCTTCTCGGGGTTTCGGGATGCAGAGAAGCCCCCACCTGAAGGAGCTTAATAGTTTGTTGTGTATGAGGCCTTGGGGGTTGGAGCCCTCAGGCAGTGGTAGGTAACCTGAGATTATAAAAGAAAAGGGTATGTGAGCCTGTGGTCTGAGTGGACCTCTGCATGCACTTGTGTCTCCAACAGCCTTCGCCGCCTGTGCCATTACATCCTGAACCTGCGCTACTTTGAGATGTGCATCCTCATGGTCATTGCCATGAGCAGCATCGCCCTGGCCGCCGAGGACCCTGTGCAGCCCAACGCGCCTCGGAACAACGTGAGTCCCGCAGAACGCGCCCCTTCCTAGCCCGCTCCTCTGCCTCAGGCCACTTTCTCCTGCATCCAAAATGCTCCTAGGTAGGGTGGGATGTTGGGGGCGCCCCTAGGCGTAGCCCTTATGGCTGCTGGTTGAGAGGGGATGCTCTGATGCTTTGGGGATGCTTATGGGAGCAAGACATTCCTTGCGGCGGTGGCTCTGAGAGCCGGGTAAGGAGGAGGTAGCCCAGAGCAACTGGTGCTGAAAATTGCTGGATTCTCTAAAGGAGGCGTGAGATTCGCAGGATACGGATGTTGCACATTCTCTGGACGGAATACAGGGGTTACTGGGGCAGGGGCGGTGCTCAGAGGTGGTCCCCTCCGCAGCCAGGTCTCGCCAAGGAGGCGTTTCCCTTTGGATATGAAGCTTTGAAAGAAACAACTATTTGATTCAGAAACACAGCCTAAGGTTTTAGGTTTTTGGAAAGCAAGCCCCTTTCGCGTTGGAGGGTCTCTTGACAACCTCTGTTAATTGAGCACTTTCTGTGTCCCAGGAAGAAACTCTGGCACTTGGCATGTAGTATCTCATTTAATCCTCACAATGCCCCCCAGCCCCCACCCAGGCATCCCCGTTTGACAGATGGGGAAACTGAGGCTCGGGGGAACGAGGGAGTGGTGAGTGTCCTGTCCAGGGTCACACAGCAGAATTCCAACTCTGTATCCCCCAAAGCTCCCACTGCTTCCCCCCACTGTCTGCATTTACTAATCACCTACTGCATGCCAGGGATGGGTGTGCATAGCCTCTTTGAGTCCTGAGAAGCAGGAATGAGTGCATGCTTCTGGTTGAGATGGGGAAACTGAGGCACCAGTAGACAAGGATGTGCCTCAGCCATTGGCTGCAGGCAGAGAAAGGCTTGGCCCCAGGGCCTGGTAGAGGCTGGACTGGTGCCTCCTGTTACCCTCCCCAGCTCTCTACCCGATCCCTTCCCTCCCAGCCCAGAGCCAAAGAAGTGCATTTTCTGCTTGTCTGAGCCTCTGCTGCCCTGGCTAAGTAGGTTAAGACCCAGTCAAGGCTGGCGAGCCTCATCCCTCAAGCCTGCCCACAGCTTACCATGCACTTTCCCTTCCTTCCCAGGCCTGGCAGGGCCCCCTGGGGACCCGCTGGGGGAGATGGAAGGAAATAATTAGAACGCAGCTCCCAGAGGAAGCTAGAGCTGGTGCCCGACCTCCTCCCAGCTGGCTCAGTTACTTCTTGCGGCCTGGTTTCCCCCAGAGGCCTCCAGGAGCCAGGCCTGGCAGGGGAAGGGGTGTCCCAGGAGGGGTCCACAAGCCCCCTGCTGCCTTGAAGAGGCTGGAGAAGGGATTGCCTCTGGCAGGGAGGGCACAGGCTTAGATGATCCAGGGGGCACTGCGGCTCCCAGGGCTGAAGGGGATCTAGGCAGACTCAGACCAGCCCCCAGGGAGCGTCTGCAAAGAGCGTTCAGCTCCCGCCCCCCTCCCTTGTCCATCTCGCAGTCGAAACTTCTCTACAAGAACACTGTGGCCCCATAACGTTCACACCACGTAACCACCATCCAGGGCGAGAAATAGAACAAAAACGCCCCACACGGCATGTGCCTCCTCGATCCCCGCCCCCACCCCCACCGCCTGCCTGCCTGCCTTCCCTCTAGAGCTGCCGGGGACAGTCTGGAGACGTTTTTGGTTGTCACGACAGGAGCGGGGAGGTGCTCCTGGCATCTGGTGGGTGGAGGCCAGGGGTGCTGCTCAGTACCCTACGATGCCCAGGGCGGCCCCCACGCTGGAGAATGATCCAACCCCAACTGCCCACAGAGCCCAGCTTGAGAAACCCTGTCTTACAGGTAACCCCAGCTTCTGGAATGAGCATTTCTTAGCTTCTCTCCTTTTCCCACCTGCACGGGGTTGTTTTTTTTTTTTGGTTTTTTTTTTTAAAGACCAGTTTCACTCTTGTTGCCCAGGCTGGAGTGCAGTGGGACAATCTCGGCTCACTGCAACCTCCGCCTCCCTGGTTTAAACGATTCTTCTGCCTCAGCCTCCCGAGTAGCTGGGATTACAGGTGTGTGCTACCACACCCGGCTAATTTTGTATTTTTAGTAGAGACAGGGTTTCTCCGTGTTGGTCAGGCTGGTCTCGAACTCCCGACCTCAGGTGATCTGCCCACCTCGGTCTCCCAAAGTGCTGGGATTACAGGCGTGAGCCACCGGGCCCAGCCTTTTTCTTTTTTTTTTTTAAGAGAGTATCTCTCTCTCTGTCCACCAGGTGGGGGTGCAGTAATGTGGTCTCGGCTCACTGCAGCCTCAACCTCCCAGACTCAAACGATCCTCCCACCTCAGCCCCCCAAGTAGCTAGGACCACAGGCATGCACCATCACACCCAGCTAATTTTTTTAATTCTTGTAGAAACAGGGCCTCGCTATGTTGCCAGGCCAGTCTCAAATTCTTGACCTCAAACAATCCTCCCTCCTCAGCCTCCTGGAGCGCTGGAATCACAGGCGTGAGCCAACACACTGGCCATTTCGTAAAAACTAGGAATTATTTTTGCCCTTCTGCAATATTCAATAAATGAGACACTTCTATGCTTTCCTTTGTTGCCCAACGTCGTACTCACAGTGAATGAATGCAGGACTGCTGTTGGGGTATTGATGGGCGTTCTTTCTTTTTTTTTTTTTTTTTTTGAGTCGGAGTCACGCTCTGTCATCCAGGCTGGAGTGCAGTAGCACGATCTCGCCTCACCGCAACCTTCGCCTCCCGGGTTTCAGCGATTCTCCTGCCTCAGCCCCCACCGAGTAGCTGGGATTACAGGCACACGCCATCATGCCTGGCTAATATATTTTTGGTAGAGATGGGGTTTCGCCATGTTGGTTAGGCTGGTCTCAAACTCCTGACCTCAAGCGATCCGCCCACCTTGGCCTCCCAAAGAGCTGGGATTACAGGCGTGAGCCACCACACCCGGCCAATGGGCACTCTTTACGATGCTGTTTTCAGATTTCCTGTGTGGCATGATGTGTTAGCCATCCTCCTGTTGATGGATGTTTGGGTGTTTCTGAGTTTAAATACTGTCCCCAGGCCCCACCCTAAACATGTTTCCTGAGTCACCTGGACAAGAATTTCTCCAGGAGGCCGGATGCAGCGGCCTACACTTATAATCCCAGCACTTTGAGAGGCCAAAGTGGGAGGATTGCTTGAGGCCAGGAGTTCGAGACCAGCCTGGGCAACATAGTGAGACCCCCTCCCCCATCTCTACAAAAAAAAAAGTTTTAATTAACCAGGTTTGGTGGTGCCCACCTGTGGTCCCAGCCACTCGGGAGGCTGAGGCGGGAGGATCACTTGAGTCTGGAAGATTGAGGCTATAGTGATCCGTGTTCATGCCACTGCCCTCCAACCTGGGTGACAGAGTAAGACCCTGTCTCAATAAATAAATAAATACGAATTTCTCCCGTGCGTAAACCAAAAGCAAAGTTTCTAGAGCATAGAATTTGCAAGTGGTCAGCCTCAGTAAATGCAGCTGGAATGTTTACTGGACAATAAACACACTGACCCTTTGGGAGGTGGAGGTGGGTGGATCACCTGAGGCCAGGAGTTCCAGACCAGCCTGGCCAACATGGTGAAACCCTGTTGCTACCAAAAATACAAAAATTAGCCAGGCGTGGTGGTGCGCATCTGTAATCGCAGCTACTTGGAAGGCTGAGGCATACCGAATCATTTGAACCCAGGAGGTGGAGGTTGCAGTGAGCTGAGGTCGTCCCACTGCACTGCAGCCTGGGCAACAGAGCAAGATCTTGTCTGAAAACAGTCAATCAATCAATCAGTAAAACACAGTGGCCAGGCGCTGTAGCTCACACCTGTAATCTCAGCACTTTGGGAGACTGAGGCAGGTGAATTACCTGAGTTCGGGAGTTCAAGACCAGCTTGGCCAACATGGTGAAACCCTGTCTCTACTAAAAATACAAAAAAATAACTGGGTGTAGTGGCAAGTGCCTGTAATCCTAGCTACTCGGGAGGCTGAGGCAGGAGAATCACTTGAACCCAGGAGGCAGAGGTTGCAGTGAGCCAAGATCGCGCCACTGCACTCCAGCCTGGGCAACAGAGCGAGACTCCATCTCAAAAAATAAAAATAAATAAAAATAAAGACTGTGGTCCTTGCACCAGTAGCACGTGGGAACTCCTGTTCTTCCCCGTCCTCGTCAATACTTGGCGATCTCATCTGTTTCCTTTGGCTCCTCTGCTGGGTGTGGAGTGAGATCTCATTGGGGTCTTGCTTGGCATTTCCCTGTGATAAATGAGATCAAGCACTTGCAAATAGATCAAAAAGATCTAAATATTAGGACTACTTGAACTGAATGTATTGGTCTTTTGATTTCCTCTTGTACACCTTATTAAGTGCTCCAGAATTAGAGTCACCTGAACCCCTGGCCTGCCCTTTCCAAACTCTCTCTCTCCTTTCCTTCCATTCATTCTTTTAGGAAGTATTTAATAAGCAACTACTATGTGCCAGGTACTGAGCTAGCCAGGGAAGATTGACAGGGTATAAGACAGCCCCTGCACTCCCAGAACCCACAAAGCATCAGGCTTTTGACCAGGCTATGCCACTGCCTGGTGCACCTGACATGTTCCCCCAGCACTATCCCCTCTGCCTACCCAGGTCCTTCAAGCCAGTCCTCTTACACCAGCCCCTCCCTCCCGGAAGTCACCCCACCCTGACCCCAGGCACTCTGTTCTCTAATTCCTCTTCAAGCACCACACATAACAGGAATATACGTTATAACCACGCAGATCACAGAGCCCAGCTCCTGCAGGACCCAGCACAGCCCCAGCTGTTCATGCATTCATTCAACAAACATTTCTTGAGCACCTACTATATGCCTGACCCTGGAGATGCCACATCCCTGCCCTGTGGGGCTGACATTTGGGTGGGGGAGATGGAGAATGAGATTATCAGTGACTATAACAAATAGTTGTTTGGGGAGTGATAAGTGACTGGGGGTGTGGCAGGCAGAGAGAAAGAGAGGCTTCATAAGAGGGATCTCAAGCATCAGGAGACGGAATTTTTTTTTTTTTTTTTTTTTGAGACGGAGTCTCGCTCTGTCACCCAAGCTGGAGTGCAGTGGCACAATCTCGGCTCACTGCAACCTCCACCTCCAGGGTTCAAGCAATTCTCTTGCCTCACTCTCCTGAGTATTTGGGATTACAGGTGCTCGCCACCACACCTAGCTAATTTTTTGTATTTTTAGTAGAGACGGGGTTTCACCATGGTGGTCTGGCTGGTCTCGAACTTCTGACCTCGTGATCCTCCCGCATTGGCCTCCCAAAGTGCTGAGATTACAGGCGTGAGCCACCGCCCCTGGCCCAGGAGACGGAATTTAAACAGTCAGCCAGGGTAGTCCTCACTGGGAACATGTTATTTGAGCTAAGTCATAAAGGAGGAGAAAGAGGGAATCAAATGGGATGTGGGGAAAAGCATTCCGGAGAGACAGAACAGCCTGTGCGAAGGCCCCGAGATGGGAGCAACTCAGGCCACAAGAGGAAGTGAGCAAGGGGGAGAGTGAGAGGAAGTGAGGGCACTCAGGCCACAAGAGGAAGTGAGCAAGGGGGAGAGTGAGAGGAAGTGAGGGCAGGTAGGGGACTGGTCAGATCGTGCGGGGCCTTGAGGGCCTCGGGAAGGAATTTGGCTTTGATCTCTGAGTGAGGTGGGAGCCATGGAGGGTTGTAAGCAGAGGAAGCACTTGTCTGACTTGGGTGTTCACAGCGCCCTCTGGTGGCCATGTTTAGTAATGCTCAGACCTTGCTGCTTCCAGGTGGATCCACTTCCCTCTACCCCCACCCCAGACAGAGTTTTGCTGTTGTCGCCCAAGCAGGGGTGCAGTGGCACGATCTCAGCTCACCACAACCTCCCCCTCCTGGGTTCAAGTGATTCTCCTGCCTCAGCCTCCCAAGTAGCTGGGATTACAGGCACACGCTGCCACACCCAGCTAATTTTTGCATTTTAAATAGAGATGGGGTTTCATCATATTGGTCAGGCTGGTCTCAAACTCCTGACCTCAGGTGATCCACCCGCCTCTGCCTCCCAAAGTGCTGGGATTGCAGGTGGGAGCCACCACGCCTGTCCTTTTTAATTTTTTAAGTTTTAGATAGAGTCTCTGTCTCCTAGGCTGGAGTGCAGTGGTGTGATCTCAGCTCACTGCAACCTCAACCTCCCAGGTTCAAGTGATTCTCGTGCCTCTGCCTTCCGAGTAGCTGGAATTACAGGCACACCCCACCATGCCAAGCTAATTTTTTGTATTTTTAGTAGAAATGGGGTTTTGCCGTGTTGGTCAGGCTGGTCTCGAACTCCTGACCTCAAGTGATCTGCCTACCTCGGCCTCCCAAAGTGCTGGGATCACAGGCTTGAGCCACCACACCCGGCCAGTGTCCACCCCCTGTACCTACCACCAGCCAGACACCAGGCAACACACCCTCATCTTTATGCCCGGGCGACACCAGACGTGTGCTATGGTGTGTCCTGGAGAGAGGTGGGCCAGAGAACGTTGCTCGTCCAGGCAGAAACATCGGGCCTGGAGAGGGGGATGGGAAGAATTAACCTACCCTGGCAGGGGCCTGGCCGTGACGCAGGAGGAGATGTGGTGGCATGGGGTTGGCCCCAGTGTTTAAGAAACCACGTAGCAACGGGCGCAGTGGCTCACGCCTATAATCCCAGGACTTTGGGAGGCTGAGGCAGGCGGATCACAAGGTCAGGTGTTCAAGACCAGCCTGACCAACGTAGTGGAACCCCATCTCTACTAAAAATACAAAAGTCAGCCTGTCGTGGTGCCATGTGCCTGTAACCCCAGGTACTCGGGAGGCTGAGGCAGGAGAATCGCTTGAACCCAGGAGGCGGAGGTTGCAGTGAGCTGACAGGGCACCACTACATTCCAGCCTGGGAGACATAGTGTGACTTCGTCTAAAAAAAAAAAAAAAAAAAAAAAAAAGGGAAATGCATAGCAGTGATTTCTTGCCCAGGACACCCAGGAAAGCAGGGAGTATGGGGGGATTAGATCCATCACCAAGAGGGATCCAGTCAACCCTCAACTTTTCTGGGGCCGCCTCTAATCCTCGGTAGGGCTTGGGGCAAATTTTAAAAGGCACCTTTCCTGTGGTTTGGCGGACCGGCCTAATACAGGAATTTCTGTTAGGATTTTCTGCCATCTGCTGGACAATTTCATTCACAACATAAAAATCTGCACTATGAGAAGAGATGGGAGGGGCCCTTGTGCAGTGCACGCCCTGCCCAACCAATATGGCAGCTGTGCTTCCTCCCCTGGGTACAGACTCTGCTCCGCAGTGGGCAGTTGTTCGTTTTACCGGGGCTCTGCTGGAACGGGCCAGTGATCCACTGCTCTCTCACTTTTAACCCCTGCAGGTGCTGCGATACTTTGACTACGTTTTTACAGGCGTCTTTACCTTTGAGATGGTGATCAAGGTGAGTGCACATGAGAAGTGAGAACATGCAGTATTATTTTGTTTTGTTTTTTTAAGCCGGGCACAGTGGCTCATGCCTGTAATCCCAACACTTTGGGAGGCCGAGACGGGCAGATTATTTGAGGTCAGGAGTTCAAGACCAGCCTAGTCAACATGGTGAAACCCTGTCTCTGCTTGAACCTAAGGCTGGAATGAGCCAACGTGGAGGCTGCAGTGAGCTGAGATCATGCCACTGCACTCCAGCCTGGGTGACAGAGGGAGACTCTGTCTCAAAAAAAAAAAAAAAGTGCAAAGAGCCAGGGTTCCAGGAGATTCTGAGCCTTCGAGAATGCCCCCCTCGAGAGGAAGAGTCTCCTAGAGGATTAGAAATGCCGAGTGTATTTGAGGCTCAGCAAGGAAGCTGGTGCGACTGCTCAGAGTGTGAGAAGAGGGGAAACAAAGGGCAGAGAGATGAGAACAGGGAGGTGAGGGGCACCTTGTGTAGCGGGTCACAGAGAGGGCTCTTTGGCTTTGACTTTAAGTGAGGTGAGAGCCATAGAGGGTTCCAAGCAGAGGAGGGATTTGACCCAGGTGTTCACAAGTGCCCTCTGACACCTGTGGGAAGCAGAGGACCTGTGAGCAGGTGATCACACTGGTCCTCGTGGACGATGATGGGGACAGGATCAGGCTGGTGACCAAAGAAGAGGCGAGATGTGGACAGATTGTTGGAAGGTTCTGAAATCAGAGCCAGTGAGCTTTGCAGATGGAGCCAATGAGGGATTTGGGACAAAGAGGCATCAAAGAGGACCCCAAGGTTTGGATGTGAGAGCCAGCGAGCCAGAGCTGCCTTCCGTCAGGCAAAGAGGGGCCGCCTCTCATGGAGCAGGGGCTCCCCTCTCCTCCCCGGAGTCCTCTGGCCACTGCCTATCCCTGCAGGATGAGGCGACCTCATTGGCTTCCCTGCCTCTCCCCAAGAGGCCAGGGAGTGGGTGGCAACACCTCAGGGTGGGGATCAGGCGGGGGTTCTGAGCACCCCCTCTTCTCCCCCACAGATGATCGACCTGGGGCTCGTCCTGCATCAGGGTGCCTACTTCCGCGACCTCTGGAATATCCTCGACTTCATAGTGGTCAGTGGGGCCCTGGTAGCCTTTGCCTTCACGTAAGTCTCCTTGCAAAACCTCCACTTGCCTCTTTTCCCCCAGCCCCCGGCCTGGGGGCCACCCATCAGATCAGAGGATGTGTTCTCAGGGTCCAGGGACGGGGGGTGTGGCTCTGGGGACGCGGGAGAGAGCAGCATGCCACCAGGAAGAGCTTCGATTGGCTTTTTGCATGACAGCCATGGAGGAAGAAGGAGCAGGGACTCCACACGCACCTTCTGCCTCCTCACACAGCAACGGGCCTCGGCCACGTCACCAGCCTCTTGCTGTGCTGCTTTCCGTAGACTAGCCTCGCCGGAACATGTCATCCCCCTACTGCTCCACACGCGCTGCCCAAGCCGCTGTCTCTTTGGGGAGCCCCTGAAGAGACAATCAGGAAATGAAAGTGCATGAGAATTCTGACCCCCCTCCCTGTGCCTGACGGCCCCGTAGTTGTAGACCTGGTGACTCCCTTTGTATGTCTTTCACTTCTCCCAGTAGTCCTGGGACTCTCTGCCCTCTGAAAGGCCATGCGTCATCATGGGGCTTCACCATGGTGCCCTAGTTGTAGGCAGCCATTTCGGGATGGCACCCAAGCACTTAGTAGTCATCCCAAGATGGCATCCAAGTTCTGGGTGGCCATTCCAAGATGGCCCTGGAGTTCTGGGCTCTCATTCCAAGATGGCTTCTGAATTTGGGACGGCCATTCTTAGATGGTCCCTGAGTTCCAAGGTGGCCTTCGAGTTCTGGGTGGCCATTCCAAGATGGCCCCCAAGTTCTAGGAAGCCATTGCAAGATGGCCCCTGAGTTCCAGGGTGGCCCCCAATTTCTGGGCAAGCATTCCAAGGTGGCATTTAAGTTCTGGGTGGCTATTCCAAGATTGCCTCTGAGTTCTGGGCTACCATGCTAAGACGGCTTCTGAATTCTGGATGGCCATTCTTACATGGTCCATGAGTTCCAAGGTGGCCTTCAAGTTCTGGGTAGCCATTCCAAGATGGTCCCCAAGTTTTGGGTGGTTATTCCAAGATGGCCCCCAAGTTCTGGGCAGCCATTTCAAGGTGGCACCCTCGTTCTGGGTAACCATTCCAAGATAGTGCCCAACTTCTAGGGCAGCCATTTCAAAATGGCCCCCAGGTAGTGGGTGACTGTTTCAAGATGGCACCCAACAGCTGAGGGGCCATTAGCCCTTAGGACCCTGATAGCAGACTTAGCAGTACATTCCTGAAGTTGTAGACATTTGGAGCAGGATGAAAAACATCTAATAAATCTCTAATCTAGAAACAAATCTTGGGGACCCCAGCTGTGCCCATCATGGTGGATTATTCCTTGAAAGTTTTCGGAAGGATCTTGACCTACTCACTCCCATTGAGAAATCAGGGGCTTCCTCCTGTGCCTCTGCCTCTAGGCTCCCTCCTCAGCCCATCTGGAGGGACCCTTGAATGGTCTCCGTCACCAAACAGTGAGGATTTGGTTTGTCAGGAGGGCCAGAATGGTGGCCCATTTCCAGCTGAAGTCCTATAAAGTAGACCACACTTAGATTCTTCTCTGGGAACACAGTGAGATGAAGTCATGTTAGAACAAGAAATCTCCAGAGTTTCTGGATGCCTCAGAGCTGGAGGAGATGTGTCATGGAGGTCAGGAGGCTGGTTGTGCTTCTTTCTCTTTCTCTTTCACTCCTTCCTCCTCTTCCTCCCTTTTCCCTTTTTGTTCACTTGCTCTTCTTTTCTTTTTCTCTCTCCTCCTCTCCCTCCCCACCTCCTTCCCTCTCCTCAGAGTTCTTCAGTATCTATTTGACTACTACAGCAATGGAAGAGATTGCTTTAAAAAAAAAAAAAGCTGGCTGGGCACAGTGGCTCACACTTGTAATCCCAGCACTTTGGGAGGCTGAGACAGGCGAGTCAGGCAGATTGCTTTGAGCCCAAGAGGTCGAGACCAGCCTGGGTAACATAGGGAGACCCCATCTCTACAAAAAAAAAAAATATATATATATATATATGCGCATACATACACACACACACACACACACACACACACACACACACACACACAAATTAGCCAGGCATCGTTGTGGCATGCCTGTAGTAGCCACACAGGAGGCTGAGGTGGGAGAATCCCTTGAGCCCAGGAGGTCAAGACTGCAGTGAGCTGAAATTGCGCCATTGCACTCCAGCCGGGGGAACACAGGAAGAACCCGTCTCAAAACAATAAAAATTTTTAAAGAATTAAAAATCAGTGAATTAGCTATTTAGAATATTATTACTTTATATGGTCACTGAATAATTTCAGTAGTGATGAGTACCAAAGAAACACGTTCAGCAAGCTGTTCTGTATGTTTAAAAGTAAATAAACAAATAAAACAGAATACAGTGCACATCAAATTAGGGAACAAAGATTGCAACAAATAACGCAAGGAGACCATGTCCTTAAAATATAAAAAGCAGTTACAAATCATTAAGAAACGCGGTTCCTCGGTAGATAAATGGGCAAAGGACATAAACAGAAACCTCATAGAATGCTGGCAACTAGTAAAACTGGACGGTAGATCGACCTCATTGGAATTCAGAGAAATGTAAAATAAAAATGAGATACGATTTGTTCCGTATCAAATTAGCACTGTTTTTCACCCCCCAAAAAATGATTGTTTCAGCTAATCACAGTGTGCATAAGAATGTATTATAATAGACTGGGCACAGTGGCTCACACCTGTAATCCTAGCACTTTGGGAGGCCAAGGCAGGCAGATCACCTGAGATCAGGAGTTCAAGACCAGCCTGGCCAACATGACAAAAATACAAAAATTCTCTACTAAAAATACAAAAATTATCCAGGTGTAGTGGCACGTGCCTGTAATCCCAGCTACTCGGGAGGCTGGGGCAGGAGAATTGCTTGGACCTGGGAGACAGAGACAGTGAGCCAAGATTGTGCCACTGCACTCTAGCCTGGGCAACAGAGCAAGACTCGATCTCAAAAAAAAAAAAAAAAAAAAGGAATATATTATAATAAAATATGCTTTTCTCTTTTTCTCTCCCTCCATCACCTATTTAAGCAATCATTCAAAGTTTCAAGTAGACATCAGGCTAGACCCTAAGAAAATTTGAATCCTGAAAAGCTAAAATATTTTACCATCCTCAGCCTCGAGTGAATCCTTCTCCTACGGAAATACCCTAAGGGTTTTTCCACCCTTCTGCCTCTCACCCCTTTCCCTCCCCTCTCCCCTGCTTTTCCGTCTCCCTCTTTCTCCTCCCCCTTTCTCCTCTCTTCCTCTCTCTTATTCCCTCTCTCTGTCTCTTTCTGTATGTCTCTCTCCTTTTTCCCTGTTTTCTTTCTCCTCTTACCCCTCTCAGTTTCTCTTTATTTTCCTCTATCTCTCTTCCTCTCTTTCTCTGTCACTCCCTGCAAGGCTAATGACCCTGGCCTATGTCCTTGGGTGATGTGAGCCTCCCCTAGACCATGCAGCTTGGAGAAAACTGACCCTCTGTCATTGGTCTGGCATCAGGGACTTGGCCCCCTCCCTGCATTCTGATGAGGAGTGGTATTCAGACACAGGCAGAGCCCAGGACACAGGAGGACATGCTTAGGCAGGTACCGCCACCCCTTTCCTCTGGGGCAGGGTCTGCCTAGCAGCCTCCAAGATTCCTAGGGCTCCAGGAGGTGACAGGCAGCTCAGGGAACCAGGGTGGGCAGTGAGGTGACTGTATCAGTCATATCCATCTGTCCACACATAATGCTCACCTTGGCCACCTGTGCCCAGGGGATGAGTTTTATCCTGTGACTCCTCCCAGTGACCACCACTGAGTGTGGCACAGCATAAGTGGTACCAAGCCCAAGCCTTTCAGGTCACCAATGGAATTTTCCTCTCAGACCTCTGTTGTAGTTGACATACTTTAGCTGAAGAGGGCCGGGCATAGTGGCTCACACCTATAATTCCAGCACTTTGAGAGGCTGGGGCAGGTGGATCACCTGGGGTCAGGAGCCCAAGACCAGCCTGGGTAACATAGTGAAACCCTGTCTCTACTAAAAATTAGTCAGATGTGATAGTGGATGCCTGTAATCCTAGCTACTCGGAAGACTGAGGCAGAAGAATTGGTTGAACCTGGGAAGTGGAGGTTGCAGTGAGCCAAGATCGCACCACTGTGCTCAAGCCAAGGAGACAGAGCAAGGCTCTGTCTCAAAAAAAAAAAATGTTGAGGAGGCGACAGTCCTACCTCCATCCCCCAAGCTGACCATCACAATTTAGGGAGGGGGATGACCTTCAAAGGGCCCAGGAGCAAGCCTTTCAATCGTTGAGCTTTTGCCATTATGGGCCATTGTTTACAACTTGCTGTTTCTAGGTTCTCTGGAGTTACAATTAGCCTCTTCTTTTAAACAAACCAAAAATTCTTTTCCACCAGAGGTCAATTAGCATAATGAGCTGGGTGCGGTGACTCATACCTGTAATCCCAGCACTTAGGGAGGCCGAGGCAAGTGGATCACTTGAGGCCTGAGGTACAAGACCAGTCTGGCCAACATAGTGAAACCTCATCTCTACTAAAAATACAAAAACTAGCTGGCCATGGTGGGGGGCATCTGTAATCCCAGCTACTCAGGAGGCTGATGCAAGAGAATCGCTTGAACCCAGGAGGTGGAGGTTGCAGTGAGTCAAGATTGCACCACTGCACTCCAGCCTGGGTGACAGAGCAAGACTCCATCTCAAATAAAATAGACAATAGCAGAATGATTGTGTTACAAAAGAATCTGCCATGGAGAGTTTCTTTTTTCTTTATTTCTGAGGGTTTTTTTTAAATATCAAGTTGGCTGGGCACAGTTGCTTGTGCCTGTAATCCTAGCACTTTGGGAGGCCGAGGCAGGTGGATCATGAGGTCAGAAGTTCAAGACCAGCCTGACCAACATGGTGAAGCCCCGTCTCTACTAAAACTACAAAAATTAGCTGGGTGTGGTGGTGTGCACCTGTAATCCCAGCTACTCAGGAAGCTGAGGCATGAGAATCACTTGAACCTGGGAGGTGGAGGCTGCAGTGAGCCAAGATTGTACCATTGCACTCCAGCCTGGGTGACAGAGTGAGACTCCATCTCCAAAAAAAAAAAAAAATCAAGTTATACCAGGGCATTCAAATTTGGCCTACAGCTCGCAGCAATTTGGCAGCCTCTTTGCAGAGTCAAGCTTTTACATTGTTCTTGTGAAATTAGTACAGGCATAAAGCCACCCTGCACCCTTGAAAATCCATTTTGAGTGTTGTTGTTGTTATTTTAATTCTTATGCAAGAAAATGATCCGGATAGGGATTTCAGGCCATCCTGTCAGCCCTGGCAGGCTTGTAGATTGTGCAGGAACTGGGAGGTGTGAGATTTTGCCAGTGGGATTCTGGCAAGCGTCTGGGACTCTTCCAGAGCTTTGGAACAGGCAACAGCCATGAGTCCAACAGGGAGCATCTTTATATAACAGTCAGAGGTATGGGAAAGGAGACCCTGAGACCTCACCCCTACCACATCCTCTCCACCCGACTGTCAAGAGTCCACCTGATGCTGCTGTTCCTCCCCCAGGGCAGGGCTGCAGGCCCAGCACAGCTGGTCAGGTGCCTTGATCAAGCCATTCCTGCACGCCTAAGAGCCAAATTGCTAGGAAGCCAGAATAGGAGCTACTGCTTGAGCTACTGCTTTTTTCCCCCAAGAAAAGTTTTGGAATCTTCCCCTAGTTACAGGTTTCTGGCCTCTTTTGCCTGAGAAGGTCTCTCACCCTATGAGGACTTGGCTTATTGTCTTTCCTTGTCATCAATTAGTTGGCACATTGGAAGGAGCATGGGATGCTCTGAGGTTCTCAACCTGAGTGCTGTACCCCTCCCCCAACCCGACCAGGTCCTCTGCTTCTTTCCTTTCTGGTCTTTTAACTTGCTTTGTCTGTCCTGTGTGCACATCTCCTCATAGACAAGGCTGAGAACCCCAGCAAGTATTAGACTGACCTTCCTGTTTGAGGAAAAGGTCCCTGCAGGTCTGTTTGATTTCTCTAGACGTGCAAGTCCTTTAGCCTCTCTGTGCCTCAGTTTTTCCCTTCTAGATGAGGAAACTGTGGCCCAGAGGGACTGTGGAGGAAAATAAATCCAACAAGATCGCTGAGGTTGGGTTGAGCTGTCAGATGCTGCTCATCTCCCAGCCCTGCATACGGAGGCTCACAGTGGGCAGAATGATACACTCAGCAGCCCAGCCAGCCTGCATTCTTTGAGGTCCTGGCAGGGCTGCAAGATCCAGAGGAAGGGAGCATAAGGTTGCTCTCTTCCGTGTTGAAAGGAATCTTGCTATTCTGGCCCGTTGGGGTCAAAGCAAGGATTTTCCCCAGTGCTGTGATTGTGGCCCCGTCTCTGATGTGGGAAAAAACTATCCCTGTGGTCCCACCAAGGGATGTGTTGAAGCTCTCCTGAAGGTGTCCACCCCTCCTGCACCTCACCCGAATATCTGTGTCTCTGTGTGTGTGTGTGTGTGTGTGTGTGTGTGTGTCCTGCTCAATTCACTGTGTCCCATTCGTCCATGCGTCTACCATGGACGCACCGTTTCATGAGCCATCACACATCGTTATCACGCTCTGTGCCCATGCATTGGGGTAGCCAACTGACATTTCTCAGCAGCTGGCGGATCATGATCCTGCCCTCACTGCCAAGAGTCCATCTGGTGCGGCTGCTCCTCCCCGAAAGGCAGGACCACAGCTGGCAGAGCACCTTGATCAAGCTGCTCCTGCATATCCAGGAGCCAGACTGTCAGGAAGCCAAAGATGGAGCCCTCAGCTGCTATCTTTTGATCCTCAGCTTCAAAACAGCCCCCACCCTGAAAGCATTATTTTTCTTGCGTGTGATGAAATGGAAAGAAGATTAGAGTGCAAGATAACCACTCCTGGGTTTGAATCAGTCTGTGTCTTCCCTGCTGTGTGCCTGCCCTTGGGCAAGTCACTCTTTTTCCCTAGGCCTCAGCTTCCTCATCTGGAAAATGGGTATCATGGCGCCAGCTTCCCACAGGCAAATGCAGTGATGTTCACAAGACTCCCATCTTAAACCTAAAGTCAGCAGACTGGGCAAAAATCAGTATCATTGGCTGGGTGCAGTGGCTCACACCTGTAATCCCAGCACTTTGGGAGGCCGAAGTGGGCAGATCACAAGGTCAGGGGTTTGAGACCAGCCTGGCCAACACGGTGAAACCTATCTCTATTAAAAATGCAAAAATAAGCTGGGTGTGGTGGTTACTCGGGAGGTAGAGACAAGAGAATCGCTTGAACTGGGGAGGCAGAGGTTGCAGTGAGCCAAGATTGCACCATTGCACTCCAACCTGGGTGACAGAGCAAGATGCCATCTCAAAAAAAAAAAAAAAAAAAAAAAAAATCGGCTGGGCGCAGTGGTTCATGCCTGTAATGCAAGCACTTTGGAGGCCGAGGCAGGCGGATCACCTGAGGTCGGGAGTTCAAGACCAGCCTGACCAACATGGTGAGACCCCGTCTTTTAAAAAAAAAAAATCACTATCATTGAAAACTCCCACAATCATTCATAAAGAAGCTGAGTGTGGTGGCTCTTGCCTGTAGTCCCAGCTACTTGGTAGGCTGAGGTGGGAGAATCACTTGAGTCAGGAAGTTCAAGGCTGCAGTGAGCCATGATCATGCCACTGCACTCCAGCCTGGGTGACAGAGCAAGACCACGTCTCTAAAAATATAAAATAAGGCCGGGCATGGTGGCTAACACCTGTAATCTCAGCACTTTGGGGTGGGTAGATCACCTAAGTCAAAGAGTTTGAGACCAGCCTGACCATGGCAAAACCCTGTCTCTACTAAAATACAAAATTAGCCGAGTGTGGTGGCCAGCACCTGTAATCCCAGCTACTTGGGAGGCTGAGGCAGGAGAACCACTTGAACCCGGGAGGCAGAGGTTGCAGTAAGCTGAGATTGCACTGCTGCACTCCAGCCTGGGTGATGAAACAAGACTCTGTCTTGAAAAAAAGGTAGAATCTATACGATTCTAGGTATGCAGTAATTCCTAGATATACTGAGTTTGAGAACCCCAAGTCAGAATACAGGAAAAGGAGATGAGGGGTTGTAGAAGAGAATCCACTGGGAATATTTGTAGGCATTTAAACCATTCTGTGTTGTAAAAAAAAATACGACTAGCTTGGCACAGTGGCTCACACCTGTAATCCCAGCACTTTGGGAGGCTGAGGTGGGCGGATCACCTGAGGTCGGGAGTTTGAGGCCAGCCTGACTAACGTGGAGAAACTCCATCTCTACTAAAAATACAAAATTAGCTGGGCATGGTAGTACATGCCTGTAATCCCAGCTCCTCAGGAGGCTGAAGCAGGAGAATCGCTTGAACCTGGGCGGTGAAGGTTGCGGTGAGCCAAGATCGTGCCATTGCACTCCAGCCTGGACAACAAGAGCGAAACTCTGTCTCAAAAAAAAAAAAAAATCACTAACTTCCAAAGGGGTTGTGGATAGAAAATTCCATAGAGTCTTTGGTGACAGGGTTTCTGCCATTCTGATTGTGGTCAGGTGTTTCTAACCTGGATCTCCGGTCATTGTTGAAGGCTCCTAATGAACCCCAAGCCTGATTCCAATGACGAGTCATGAGAGGACTCACTGTCCAGTGCTCACAGCTTTCTCCAGCTCTGCATTTGCTCAGAGGACTTCAGAGTTGCTTTTAATTCCATCCCCAGTCAGAGCTCTTTGCTGACCCTGCTTTCATAAAGAGCAAACCAAGGCCACAGCTATTAATGAAACAACAGAATTCCACAGACCTGGGTAGTTTGTTTATTTGCTTGTTTGTTTGAAGAGACAGTCTTGCCCAGGACATGGTGATTCACACCTGTAATCCCAGTACTCTGGGAGTCCTAAGCAGGAGGATCACTTGAGCCCAGGCGTTTGAGACCAGCCTGGGCAACGTAATGAGACCCCGTCTCTAGGAAACATAGAAAAATTCACCTGCATTTCTAGCTACTTGGGAGGCTAAGGTGGGAAAATCACCTGAGCCCCGGAGGTTGAGGCTGCAGTGAGCCAATATCCTGCTACTTCACTCCAGCCTGGGTGCTCAAAAACAAAAGAGAGAGAGAGAGAGAGAGACCCCCTGTGTTGCCCAGGCTGGTCTCGAACTCCTGGGCTCAAGCAATCTTCCCAACTTGGCCTCCCAAAGTGCTGGGATTACAGGTGTGAGCCACCGTACCCAGTCTGGGCCTGTTTTGCAGATGAGGATAATGAGAGGCAGAGTCAGGATTCAAACCCAGGTCCCCTCAACGTCAAAGCTCACAATGTTTAAGACATTCTAAAACCTTGCAGCTCCGCAACGCCTGGAGAAGAGCGGTTTCTCCAGCTCTTGGCAGTGACTTTCTGCGGCAAATTCACCTTTGGTAACTGACAGCTTCGCAGCTGTCCGGCTGCTATGGAAATTTGGCTTTCTTGGGTGCTGTTGACAGTGCCGGGGGCCTGCCAAGGGTGGGGGACTGAACGGAGGTAGGGGCGGCTTCCAGATGGAAGGATGGACACCGGCCAGCGCCATGAGCCTGAGGCTTCCCCCACTGCTCCCCGGGCGGGACTCGGGGGTGCTCAGGGTTGCGTGTGTATGTGCGTGTTCTGTGTTCTTTCTTCTGAGGCCGCTTACGATCTGTCTCTCCTTCCGATGCCACATCACCAGGAGCAGTACACGGTAAAGTGTCTCTCTCTCTCTCTCTCTCTCTCTCTCTCTCATATTCCGTCTCTCGTGATCTGTGACCTGATGCAGCCTTGTTGGTTCTGGGCCTGTTTCCATGGCCTCATGTCCTTTCCACCGCTGTCCTGTCGCTTAGAATGACCAGAACACACTCCCTGGGAAGGAGGCATTTCAAAAGGTCTTGCCAATGCCTCTGCCCATGCCCCACCAGTTCCTGCAGAGAACAGAAGGGGCAGAGGTTCCGTCTCAGTAGGTGAGCTGGGTGGAGCAGTTATTAGAAGCAAGGAAAGTGAGCCGGACACGGCGGCTCACGCCTGGAATTCCAGCGTTCTGGGAGCCCAAGGCGCGTGGATCACTTGATGTCAAGAGTTTGAAACCAGTCTGGCCAACATGGTAAAACCGCGTCTCTACTAAAAATGCAAAAACTTAGCCGGGCGTGGTGGTGTGCAACTGTAATCCCAGCTACAGAGGAGGCTGAGGCAGGAGAATTGCTCGAACCTGGGAGGCGGAGGTTGCAATGAGCTGAGATCGCACCACTGCACTCCAGCCTGGGTGACAGAGCGAGACTCAGTCTCAAAAAAAATTTTTTTTAATAAAATGGCCATGGAATCCATGTAGAACGCCACGGAGATGTGTTCCCAAATGTCAGTTGTTTGGGACATCAAGGTTTTAGCCAATCCATGTGCAACCTGGACGTACCGTTGCTTGACATTTTTTTTCCACCAACATGTATTCCAGACTTCAATTTCAAAAGGAAACTTTAGCCATGTGCAGTGGCTCATGCCTGTAGTCCCAGCCATTTGGGAGGCTGAGGCCGGAGGATTGCTTGAGCCCAGGAGTGGGAGGCTGCAGTGAGCTATGATCGCATCACTGCACTCCATCCAGCCTGGGTGAGTGTGAGACCCCATCTTTTTAATAAAAAAAAAAAAAAAGAAAAGAAAAAACTTTAAAAAAAGGAAACTATATTATCCACTTACAACCAGTATTGCTAACCTTAGATAAATCTGCAACTGCAAAAGTAAATCTAACAGCACTCAGACAATGTTGCTGCCTTCAAGCTGGGCTCTTTGTTAAAAGGGAAATTATTAAGTGTTAGGGAGGTGTTAAAGACCTATTAGCATCTGCCTGAGGCTCCCTTTCTCGCACAAGCAGAACGTCTGAAAGATATGTGGAAATGAAAGGATTATGTCCCTCTGTGATCCAGTTATTCAATCCATGCCCCTGTTCTACCTAAAATTATCTCAGTGACTGTCCAACACGTGTCTTGCACTTGGGGGCACAGCCTTGAGATGATAATGATGATGTTGGTTTTAAAAAGAAAGAAAAATGTTCAGACTGCTGAATCCTGGAGTATGTCTGTGACTAGCAGGCTAAAATACAGTTCTCTTCTCTGTTCCCTGAAAACTGAGAGAAAGGGGTCCTTTAAAAAGCAAATGGTGGCCAGGCGCGGTGGCTCACGCTTGTAATCCCAGCACTTTGGGAGGCCGAGGCAGGCGGATCACGAGGTCAAGAGCTCGAGACCATCCTGGCCGACATGGTGAAATCCCATCTCTACTAAAAAAATACAAAAATTAGCTGGGCACGGTGGTGCGCGCCTGTAGTCCCAGCTACTCAGGAGCCTGAGGCGGGAGAACTGCTTGAACCCGGGAGGCGGAGGTTGCAGTGAGCCGAGATCGCACCACTGCACTCCAGCCTGGCACCCGGAGACAGAGCGAGACTCTGTCTCAAAAAAAAAAAGCAAGTGGTGTGAAGAGTGATGTTTTTGCTCCTTGATACCAAGACACATCGTGATGGGGGTCTCTGGGGCAGCTCTGCTCATGACGCAGGAGGTCACTGTAGGGAGATGTTTGCTAGGTGACCTCCCCACCCGAAGACTCAACCTGGAGGCATCCAGGTGTCCTGACACCACATACCAGATGCAGGCTAGGGGCTGGGACAGGAATCAAGATTAAAGGGGAAACAGCCGGGCGCAGTGGCTCACACCTGTAATCCCAGCACTTCGGGAGGCTGAGGCCAGTGGATTGCTTGAGGTCAGGAGTTGAGACCAGCCTGGCCTACACGGTGAGATCCTGTCTCTACTAAAATATAAAAATTAGCCAGGTGTGGTGACTTGTGCCTGGAGTCCCAGCTACTCAGGAGGCTGAGGCAGGAGAATCGCTTGAACCCAGGAGGTGGAGGTGGCAGTGAGCGGAGATCACACCACTGCACTCCAGCCTGGGCAACAGAGCAAGACTTCATCTCAAAAAAAATAGATTAAAGGGGAAATGAACACAGAGAAGAATAAATCACAATGTAAGCCTTTGAAGACTTTTCTGTCTAAAACCGGAGACCGAAGAAAGAAAGAAAGATCAGTGGCTCACACCTGTAGTCCCAGCAGTTTGAGAGGGTGAGGTGGGTGGATCACAAGGTCAGGAGTTCAAGACCAGCCTGGCCAAGATGGTGAAACCCCATCTCTACTAAAAAGTAAAAAAAACAAAAAAAACATTTTTTAAATTAGTTGGGCATGGTGGCGGGTGCCTGTAATCCCAGCTACTCAGGAGACTGAGGCAGAGAATTGCTTGAACCCAGGAGGTAGAGGTTGAAGTGAGCTGAGATTGTGCCACTGCACTCCAGCCTTGGCGAGAGTGAGACTCCGTCTCCAAAAAAAAGAAAACAAACATTAACTCCGAAACAGCACATAGGACATAGGAGCTGGCAGGAGCCAGAGGCAGGCAGGCAGGGAAGACCGTCTGAGGGAGCAACGTGAAATTTGGGCTTTGGCGACCGGGTAGTTCTGTGACTGGAGAAGCGGAGGAAGGGCATTTCTAGCAGCAGGAACAGTATATGCAGAAGCGGACAGAGGCAAAAGAATTGTGGCTGGGGCTGGAGATACGTAGCCATAAATGGGAACGCAAGATGAAGGTAAGTTGGGCTGGGTTTCGAAGAGCCTTGAATGCCATGCCCAGAAGTTTGCATCTGCTCTTCTAAGAACTCGGGTGCTCTGGAAGGATTCTGAGCAAGAAACAGAGCGCCATGGTCACTGTCCACAGAAGATAGAAGAAGGACCGGGCGCAGTAGCTCACGCCTGTAATCCCAGCACTTTGGGAGGCTGAGGCGGGTGGATCACAAGGTCAGGAGATCAAGACCATCCTGGCCAACATGGTGAAACCTAAAAATACAAAAAATTAGCCTGGCATGGTGGCACATGCCTGTTATCCCAGCTACTCGGAAGGCTGAGGCAGGAGAACTGCTTGAACCCAGGAGGCGGAGGTTGCAGTGAGCCAAGATCGTGCCATCACACTCCAGTCTGAATGATAGCGTGAGACTCCATCTCAAAAAAAAAAAAGATGGAAGGAGAGAGGGAATGCGGAGAAAGTTGGGAGATGGGTGATGGGGGTCTGACCTAAGATGGCAGCCGGGAACAGAGGGATGGCGGGACGTTCAGGAAGGTGACCCACTGGGGATGAGGATAGAAGGCAGGGAGTTGAGCATGATGTTGAACGTGACCCTCAGGAGGGTTCTAGTTTGGACAATGGATGGGTGATGAGTGCCATGAACCACAAGCTATTCATGGGCCCACCCAGTACCCTCCTCTTGGGGGACCGGAGTCATGGTTGGCCAAGGATGTCATGGCATCTCTGGGGTCTGCATTGCTAAGCTCAGTTCCAACAGGCCTTGGACTGAACTTCTACGTGGTCCTCTCTGCCAGAGATGGGCTCAGAGCCCCGTGGAGCAATGCAGCAGAGACCATGGCAGCAGCCACGTCAGCATCTAAAAGGAGCAGACTGTGTTATTTTCTCTCCCGCGGGCTCAGGGAACACGGTGGGGGAGGGGAGATTTGGTATAAGGGCCACTTTAAGATCGTCCAGAATCCCATTGGAAGGGGGAGGAAATCTCATTTTTTAAGAGCCCACTGATACCACCTTTAAAAAGAATACCCAGGAGCCACTGAACTGCCGGACCAAGGGATTTTTTGAAAATGGGTGTGACCAGGTGCGGTGGCTCACACCTGTCATCCCAGCACTTTGGGAGGGCGAGGTGGGCAGATTGCTCGAGCTCAGGAGTTTGAGACCAGCCTGAGCAACATGGCAAAACCCGTCTCTACAAAAAAGACACGAAACAATTAGCCAGGTACGGTGGTGTGTTCCTGTAGTACCAGTTACTTGGGAGGCTGAGGTGGGAGGATGGCTTTAGCCCAGGAGGCGTAGGTTGCAGTGAGCCGAGATCGTGCCACTGCACTCCAGCCTTGGTAACAGAGCCAGACTTTGCCTCAAAAACAAAACAAAACAAAACAAAAAAACGGGGAATCAGCCAACCCCCTTGAACCCGCATGTACTGAGTCTCAGGGCTACCCCACACAACTGATCAGGCCCAGCCAGACGACAAAGGGCCCTCAACCAACCCCAGGACCAGAACCACAAAGAGCCATCTACTTATGGCTCCCGAGCCCAAGCTTAACAGGTGAAATGGACCTCTCTTCACCAGGAAGGGCAGAGCTGTGCCAAGCTCACCCCAGACTTCTAGGCCTGGGAGGGTAGGGGCCTGTGGAGCTGTGGGCTGCTCCCTACCCAGCCTGACCTCTGCTTCCTCTCTTCCCTTCTCCCCACCCTAACATTCCTCCACAGTGGCAATAGCAAAGGGAAAGACATCAACACGATTAAATCCCTCCGAGTCCTCCGGGTGCTACGACCTCTTAAAACCATCAAGCGGTTGCCAAAGCTCAAGGTGAGATCGGAGTATAGTGGGGTGTGGTGGGGTGGAGGGGACTGTCGGGGTTATGTACTGTTGAGCAGGTTGCACACTGCTCAAGGACACCACATTAAAGGAGGTGCTGGTGACATCCTAGCCGTCGTATATGGATAGTTGTATTATTACAACTTCCCAGCAGATGGCAGTAAAGTAAATTGACCTAAAATAATCTGTGTATTGTGTTAGTTTTTCTTTAGATGAAATGGCTTAGGGTTAAGGTCCTTTTTCCTAATTCACAGGAAGGCATCATATGGATTTAAAAGGGTATAACTGTAATCTACGAAGCAAATACTACATTTCTTGTTCCCTGTAGCTTTTGACTTTTTCTATCATAGACTCTAATATCTCCCATTCCAAAATAGCATGAACCAGCATTTCCCAAAAGCCTGTCATTCAAAATAAATAAATAAAGGAAATAAAATCCAGTTATTAGAGCACCCCCTTTCCGTGTAGGCTTCGCCTGAGGGCCCCCAGCATTCTCTCTTATGTAATATGTTTCTTTAAATCAAGTCACGCCTGTAATCCCTGCCTTTTGGAAGACCAAGGCAAGAGTATTACTTGAGCCTAGGAGCATGAGAGCAGCCTGGGCAGCATAGTCAGACTCCGTCTCTACTAAAAATTAAAGACGGAAAAAGACAGTGTTACGGAAATGTAACCAAACGTGACTGCCTGCCCAAGGCTTTGAACACTGACACCTGCTCTTTCTTGGTTAAAAAGGGAAAGCGTTGGCCAGGCGTGGTGGCTCACGCCTGTAATCCTAGCGCTTGGGGAGGCTGAGGCAGGCGGATCACGAGGTCAAGAGATTGAGACCGTCCTGACCAACATGGTGAAACCCCATCTCTACTAAAAAATACAAAAATTAGTTGGGTGTGGTCATCTGCACCTATAGTCCCAGCTACTTGGGAGGCTGAGGCAGGAGAATCGCTTGAACCTGGGAGGTGGGGATTACAGTGAGCTGAGATCGTGCCACTGCACTCCAGCCTGGCAACAGAGTGAGACTCCATCTCAAAAAAAAAAAAAGATTGAGACTATCCTAGCCGCCATGGTGAAACTCCACCTCTACTAAAAATGCAAAAATTAGCTGGACGTGATTGTGCGTGCCTGTAATCCCAGCTACTTGGGAGGCTAAGGCAGGAGGATCCCTTGAACCAGGGAGTCGGAGGTTGCAGCGAGCCAAGATCAAGATTGCACCACTGCACTCCAGCCTGATGACAGAGTGAGACTGTCTCAAAAAAAAAAAAAAAAAAAAAGGAAAGTGGTAGGTGTTAACATAATAGCAACTAAGCAGAAATTTCTCCTTGACTCAAAAGGA